>CM059580.1:46405630-46447978 GCA_030386875.1 Morinoia aosen
GACTAGTGTCGTGACTTGTGTCGTGTTCTCTTCTGGCTAGGTTATTTTGTGTGTTGTTGTTTGTGTTGCTGATGTTGATGGTGTCATTTGTGTGTATACATGTGTGCATGTGTACTGGGGAGGTGTTGGGGGGTGTACCTACATATATACACGACATATACATATATGCACACACATAACATACTTACACAATATGCTGCTTCCTATATGTATATACACACACAACATATATATATACACACAACATATATATATACACACACACACAACACGCTGCTTCCTAAATATACACTCAACATACATTTATACCCACATACGTAACACATACATACAACAGGCAGCTTGCTATACCCTCCATGCGGGATCGTACCCCATGACCCCGTATATGACCCCCCTCGTATATGACCCCCCTATGACCCCCCGTACATGACCCTTCAAGGTAATTATAAGTTATATCCCTGGACGGAATTACAGCTTTTTTATACCCTGCCTCTGTTGCAGGGGGTATTGAAGGGGGTGGGTGAAGGGGGGAGGTGTGTGGGTGAAGGGGAGAGGTGTGCGGTGTGAAGGAGGGAGGTGTGTGGTGTGAAGGGGGGAGGTGTGTGGGTGTGAAGGGGGGAGGTGTGGGTGAAGGGGGAGGTGTTTGGGTGTGAAGAGGGGAGGTGTGTGGGTGTGAAGAGGGGAGGTGTGGGTGAAGGGGGAGGTGTGTGGGTGAAGGGGGAGGTGTGTGGGTGAAGGGGGGAGGTGTGTGGGTGAAGGGGGGAGGTGTGTGGGTGTAGGGGGGGAGGTGTGTGGGTGAAGGGAGGAGGTGTGGGTGAAGTGGGGAGGTGTGGGTGAAGTGGGGAGGTGTGTGGGTGAAGGGGGGAGGTGTGTGGGTGAAGGGGGAGGTGTTTGGGTGTGAAGAGGGGAGGTGTGTGGGTGTGAAGAGGGGAGGTGTGGGTGAAGGGGGAGGTGTGTGGGTGAAGGGGGAGGTGTGTGGGTGAAGGGGGAGGTGTGTGGGTGAAGGGGGGAGGTGTGTGGGTGAAGGGGGGAGGTGTGTGGGTGAAGGGGGGAGGTGTGTGGGTGAAGGGGGGAGGTGTGTGGGTGTAGGGGGGGAGGTGTGTGGGTGAAGGGGGGAGGTCTGTGGGTGAAGGGGGGAGGCGTGGGTGAAGGGGGTAATGAGAGAGTAAGTAATGAAGAGAGAGAGGAGATGGAGGAGAAGGGTGTAATGAAGGGGTACAGGAGAATAATGAAGGGGGGCAGAGATGGGGGGTGTAGCCACCGTCACTTTCACACGCTCCACATCGCTGCCTGGGGGTGTGTAGGTGTGGGTTGTGTGTGTGTTGTGTGTGTAGGTGTTTGTTGTGTGTGTGTTGTGTGTGTGTAGGCGTTTGTTGTGTGTTGTGTGTAGGTGTTTGTTTTGTGTATTTGTAAGTGCGTGTGTGTGTAGTTGTGTGCTTGTGTTTTGTGCATATTTTTATGCAAACAAAATCGGGAAAAGCAATAGTTGTTCTTTTATATATTTCAAATCATTTGTTCCTGAATAAAATGTACGGAAGTATGATGAATAATCGAGTTCAAATTTATAAGGTTGTTATCATATTAGACTTTGTGATGAAATCGAAATATTGACGAGTGGGCCTTCATTACGGACGCTAATACGTTTTTATGTCTTGTGCCATTGTACTATGTACTTGTACATTATATATACATATATATATATATATACTTGCACTGGTGATTTAACTCGCGCAATAGAGCTAGTTGTAATACCTTGTATCTAATACTGCTCTAAAAGTTAGTATGGTTCACTAATGATGCGGGGAATGGCAGCATTCGGCACGCTAAACGACCACCACCACTTCAGTGGCAACATTGGGCACGCAAAAAACGTCTCTTCCACGGTGGCAACATTCGGCCCGCAAAAAATACACCACCACCACGATGGCAACATTCGGCACGCAAATACACACCACCACGACCTCGGCAACATTCAGCACACAAAACCACCACCACCACCATTGCGCCGGCCACATTCAACACGCAAAAAATACCCCCACCACGGTGGCAACATTCGGCATGCAAAAAACACCACCACGGTGGCAACATTCGGCATGCAAAAAACATCTCCACGGTGGCAACATTCGGCACGTAAAAAACACCACCATGGTGGCAACATTCAGCACGCAAAACCACCACCATCGCGCCGGCAACATTCGGCACACAAAAAAAAACACCCCCACCACGGTGGCAACATTTGGCACGCAAAAAATCCACCACCACGGTGGCAACATTCGGCACGCAAAAAATCCACCACCACGGTGGCAACATTCGGCACGCAAAAATAATACACCATCACGGTGGCAACATTCGGCACGCAAAAAAATACACCACCACTACCTCGGCAACATTCGGCACGCAAAAACCACTTCCACCACGGTGGCAACATTCGGCACGCAAAAACCACCTCCACCATGGTGGCAACATTTGGCACGCAAAAAACCGTTACTTTCAACACGCCGGCGCTTCCGTCCCACACGCCACAAAGCCAAAAAACTCGCAATTTCCCCAAATTAGGGCACACTCGGCCTAAAGGCTTGGATTAGAGTTAAGCCGTGCACAATGGAATTAATCGTCGTAATTGGACCATAATTGTACCTTAATTGGGCCTTAATTGGGTGTTTGGGGCAGCAGTTAAGTGGGCTGAACTTTTCCGAGGTGCGGTCAGTGTTTCCTGGGAGGGGATTAGTGAGGCTGGGAGGGGATTAGTGAGGCTGGGAGGCGACTAGTGAGGCTGGGAGGGGATTAGTGAGGCTGGGAGGGGATTAGTGAGGCTGGGAGGCGATTAGTGAGGCTGGGAGGCGATTAGTGAGGCTGGGAGGGGATTAGTGAGGCTGGGAGGGGATTAGTGAGGCTGGGAGGGGATTAGTGATGCTGGGAGGGGATCGTACCGGTTGTTGCCGTTATTGTACCGGTTTCGTGCCGCTGGCTACCAGTGTTGCACCAGAAACCACCATCTCACCACAAACATTTTCCTGATGATTTTTCAGCTTTTTTCTGGCGACCTTCCTGCGGAATTTTTTTTTTCATTTTTTTAGTTTTTTTGTTTCGGTTTGGCGCGCTAGAGCGGAAACTACGGAGTGAAAGTCGCTTTTCAATTGAAAATTGTTTTTACGATTGAGAAGTGTTTCTTAGTTTAAAATTAAATGTATATTTAAATACATTGCAATAGTTTTTATCTTGTTGTAATTCATGTATTTTTAAAATTATGTATAGGTTACTTACATTGCTTTAATTTTAATGTTATTATTGTAATTTTTGCATTATTATAATTATCATATTGTAATAATTATGTTATATTATTATTGTTATAATTATTATGTCATTATATTACATTTTAATAATTTTGCTGTTATTCATGATTATTTTCATTAGTAACTAACCTAATTAGGAAGTTAATAGCTTTTTTAATGCAAATTTCTAAATTAGAAACCATTAAAATGAGCGTGAAATAACTGATTGAATAAAATTAATTCGGCTAATAATTAGTGATTAATTCACTGATTAAAATTATACGAACCTAAAAAAAAAATGAAAATCAACTTTTGAATTCGTTAAATTTATCAAAAAAAAATAAAACTTACTGAATAAACAAAACAATCAGCTAAAACTAATCATTCCAATTAATCTACAAGAAATCCATTAAGTTTGAATTAATCGGACTTCAATTACAGAAATTGGGAGTCACAATCCCGGAAATTGGAACATGCACCCCAATTTCCGGCGGCAACAATCGGCACGGGATATTATGCGCCGAATGTTGCCATTTCTGTATACGTGATATTCTGGTGCCGAATGTTGCCACTTCTGTATACGTGATATTCTCGTGCCGAATGTTGCCACTTCTGTACCCTTACTTCCCTGTACCCTGACGCGTTGTACCCCAAGTTCCCTGTACCCTGCAGTACCCTAACCCTGTACCCTCCAGTACCCTAACCCTGTACCCTGCAGTACCCTAACCCTGTACCCTGCAGTACCCTAACCCTGTACCCTGCAGTACCCTAACCCTGTACCCTGCAGTACCCTAACCCTGTACCCTGCAGTACCCTAACCCTGTACCCTGCAGTACCCTAACCCTGTACCCTGCAGTACCCTAACCCTGCACCCCGCACCCCAGGCACACATCAGGTCATCCTTCATCCTGAACGGGGTGTGCGTGCGGTGGCGCGGCTGGCTCGACCTGGAGCGGCTCGACGGGCTCGGCGTGCTGGAGTATGATGAGGATAGTGCGCAGGTGTGTGGGGATACTCTCCGGGGTGTGGGGCTATTCTCCGGGGTGTTGGGGTACTCTCCGGGGTGTTGGGGTACTCTCCGGGGTGTTCTACTTACTTTTCTGGGGCTATAGAGGAAGTATGATGAGGATAGTGCGCAGGTGTGTGGGGGTACTCTCCGGGGTGTGGGGCCACTCTCCGGGGTGTTGGGGTACTCTCCGGGGTGTTCTACTTACTCTTCTGGGGCTATAGGGGATGTATGATGAGGATAGTGCGCAGGTGTGTGGGGGTACTCTCCGGGGTGTTCTACTTACTCTTCTGGGGCTATAGAGGAAGTATGATGAGGATAGTGCGCAGGTGTGTGGGGGTACTCTCCGGGGTGTGGGGCCACTCTCCGGGGTGTGGGGCTACTCTCCGGGGTGTTCTACTTACTCTTCTGGGGCTATAGGGGATGTATGATGAGGATAGTGCGCAGGTGTGTGGGGGTACTCTCCGGGGTGTGGGGCTACTCTCCGGAGTGTGGGGCTACTCTCCGGGGTGTTCTACGTACTCTTCTGGGGCTATAGGGGAAGTATGATGAGGATAGTGCGCAGGTGTGTGGGGGTACTCTCCGGGGTGTGGGGGTACTCTCCGGGGTGTGGGGCTACTCTCCGGGGTGTGGGGCTACTCTCCGGGGTGTGGGGCTACTCTCCGGGGTGTGGGGGTACTCTCCGGGGTGTGGGGGTACTCTCCGGGGTGTGGGGCTACTCTCTGGGGTGTTGGGGTACTCTCCGGGGTGTGGGGCTACTCTCCGGGGTGTGGGGCTACTCTCCGGGGTGTTCTATTTACTCTTCTGGGACTATAGGGGAAGTATGATGATGATAGTGAGCAGGAACGTGAGGAGACTATATTCTTACTCTTTCCTGGTTGTTTCTACTTTCTGAGGCTTGGCTACTTTCCAACAGAGGGGCAGCATTGGACGCCCCAATCGATATCGCTGCCTAACAAAACATCACGCACTTGTGCGCGTATTTTCACGTGCTTACGCGGCACGTGCGTTCACACGTGCGTAAATGCACGTGCGTTCACACGTGCGTTAATGCAAGTGTATTCCCACGTGTGTTTTTTTTTTGCGTACACCGTATGTGTGTACGTCGTATGTGTGTTGGCTGAATGTGATGCATGGTATAGGTGTTGCCGTTGGATATTGTATTTTTAATTGTTTGCTTCTTTGGTTACTCTCTGGGGCTGGTATATTATATATATTTTAGTGATGAATACCATAGTTCCAAAGCTAAAACATAATAATCAGATAGTTTCACAAGATATATGATTGATTTACCCAATATTCCCTTGCCTTCGAAGCTAGTTACGTGAGGTAAATTACCCAACTTCAAACTATTAGCCTAAAATTTTATTACCACTCAAATACCATATCTCTAATATTATGAAATAAAAATACTATTTTTCAATAAAATATAATTGTTTATTCAATATCGACAGGTAAAACAGCTTTGAATCAGCTACCATACAACATCACAAACAAATAAATAACAGAATTTTAATCTATAAATAAATTTATATTTAAGAAGATATCTGATTACTACAATTTTCCCAGAATGAAGAACGCCTGTTCGTAAAGAAACTTGGTTTTAACTTCATAGAAACTCCCTAAAACTTCAGAGAAATAAACATCACACAATTGTAATCTTATAATACAAAAATTATTTCTTTCACAAGATATATAATTGATTTAGGTAATATCCCCAGGAGGAAGAATGCCTGTTCATAAAGAAGTGTCCTTTAAACTTAAAAAAACGCCCTAAGACATCACAAACACATAAATAACACAATTCTAATTTCATAATACAAAAATAAAATTTTCTTACAAGATATATAATTGATTTAGTTAATATCCCCAGGAGGAAGAACCCCTGTTCATAAAGAAATGTCATTTAAACTTAAAAAAGAAGCATCATAAAACTTCACAAGCACATAAATAACACAATTCTAATATTATAATACAAAAATAATATGTTCTTACAAGATATATAATTGATTTATGTAATATCCCCAGGAGGAAGAACGCCTGTTCCGCGAGGAGATCGAGCGCCACAAGATGAGGTTGCGGGAACTCGACGAGAAACAAAGGGGGTTCCGACAACCCACCTCTACCACGGGGGTTGGAGGGGGTGCACCTGCCCCCCCTGCCTCCTCTGCAGCTGCTGCAGCCGCTGCAGCTGCAGCAGCTGCCCTGCACCACCATCAGATGCACCACCACCAGTACCATGGTCATGGCGGAGCTGAACAGTCCAATATTCAGGTGCGTTAGGTGCATTTGACGGTGCATTTGACGGTGCATTTGACGGTGCATCTGACGGTGCATCTGACGGTGCATCTGACGGTGCATCTGACGGTGCATCTGACGGTGCATCTGACGGTGCATCTGACGGTGCATCTGACGTGCATCTGACGGTGCACATCGTGATGAATCATGCACTACTGTGAAAAATTATTGCGCTCTAAAAAATCTTCTCATGGTTTAACTCCCCCTTCGAAAAATCGAGATGATTTCGCGTACATCAACGTATTTTTCTGACGTTACTGGTTACTTTGACGATACTCTTTCTTTGCTAACGCAAGAATTTGTGATTTTTAAAGTCGGTTTTAAAGTATGACGCTAATTTTTTAATGCAACTTTACCATTACCTTTAATAGATCTTGACTCATTCCTTAGTGGAGTTTGTACCATTATTTGTTGGACTCCTCACCATTTTTTAATAGAGCCCCCACCATTTTTTGATGGACTGAAACATTTTTTTATGGTAACCTCACCACACAATAGAGCCCTCACCATTTTTTGATGGACTGAAACATTTTTTTATGGTAACCTCACCACACAATAGAGCCCTCACCATTTTTTGATGGACTGAAACATTTTTTTATGGTAACCTCACCACACAATAGAGCCCTCACCATTTTTTGATGGACTGAAACATTTTTTTATCGTAATCTCACCACACAATAGAGCCCTCACCATTTTTTGATGGACTGAAACATTTTTTTATCGTAATCTCACCACACAATAGAGCCCTCACCATTTTTTGATGGACTGAAACATTTTTTTATGGTAACCTCACCACACAATAGAGCCCTCACCATTTTTTGATGGACTGAAACATTTTTTTATGGTAACCTCACCACACAATAGAGCCCTCACCATTTTTGTAATGGAACCTTGGTATTTTCTATGGTACCCTTACCATTTTTTAATAGAGCCCCCATTTTTAAGGAAATTAAATCTTGAAGATTAAAATTGAGTGTGTGCGTATCAATTTTCCGGTCATTTGAGCATTTACGACTAAAGGTATGTTATATACTGTATATGGTTTCCATATATAACAAAAACGAAAAAAAATCCCTGTAACAATAATGATAGGCCTATTGGAATATTCTTTGTTAAATACATATTTTTTAACGGTTGTCTCATTTGTTTGCATTGATTGATAGCGACCTACAAACTCTGTACATCCTTGTACATAGATTCCCATTTATAGGTTGGCTTACAACCCAGTACCTATTCTGCAATGTAACCCGTGTTTCTACATATATATGTGTATACTTATAAGCATAGGTAGGTCAATATCTGTAGTGTAAGAACTGTATTTACTAAGGTTGTTTCGTCCTTTCACATCTAAAAAGCGTACTTCTTCGGGTATTGTATATTTCTTTTGAGGTAAATGCTGGCGTGTGACTATGGTAGATAATGGTTGGTTACGGTAGATGATCGGTTATGGTAGATGATGATCAGTTATGGTAGATGATGGCTGGCCGTGGTAGATGATGGCTGGTTATGGTAGATGATGGTATATTATGGCTGATTATGGTAGATGATGGTAGATTATGGCTGATTATGGTACTCGTAGATTATGGTAGATTAGGGCAGATTTTTGCGCTTTATGGATAATCGCAGGTATGGTAAATGTTGGCTGGTTATGGTTGACGATGGCAGATGATGGTAGATGAAGAAAAATGATGGTAGATGATAGTAGACGATGATCGATGAAGGTTGTTGGGTGTAAGGGATATCAGACGATGGCAATAGATGTTTGTTAAACGCCTATGTTCCATTTCCTACACTTCCTATGTCTTCGTTTACTTCATACACGGCCTAAACGGCCAAGTTTATGTATACGTTGATACAGACATATGAATGTATACATAACATACAGGGACACGTATATATATACACAAGTTAGGTGTGGTACTTCTGTATAGATTTTCTGTGCTAAAATTCGTGACAAGCTGTCGAGTTTGCCAATATTTGTGACGAGTTGATGCCAATATTGGCAAGGGATTGCCAATATTTGTGACGAGTTGATGCCAATATTGGCGAGTGATTGCCAATATTTGTGACGAGTTGATGCCAATATTGGCGAGGGATTGCCAATATTTGTGACGAGTTGATGCCAATATTGGCGAGTGATTGCCAATATTTGTGACGAGTTAATGCCAATATTGGCGAGTGATTGCCAATATTTGTGACGAGTTGATGCCAATATTGGCAAGGGATTGCCAATATTTGTGACGAGTTAATGCCAATATTGGCGAGTGATTGCAAATATTTGTGACAAGTTGATGCCAATATTGGCGAGTGATTGCCAATATTTGTGACGAGTTGATGCCAATATTGGCAAGGGATTGCCAATATTTGTGACGAGTTGATGCCAATATTCCTACAAAAATTAGTGCTGCGGTATTGGATATTAGCTTTCTTTTGTAAATATTCTGATGACTCGAGGCTGAGCAATAAATATATGAACTAATAAAATATTTTATTATCCCGATATTAAACACTTATTTCTATGATATTCTGTGGTAAAACTAAATTTTATCTAATATTCAGGAAAAAATACTTGATAACGATTGCATGAGTCATGAAAATACCAGACGTGTTTTCATTAATTTTTTTTATTTATTTTACTTATAAAGTAAATTTATGGCAGAAATGAATGGATAAGTAAATAATATTGTAAATATTTTTCGTTTATAACTATGAATTAGAAAGTAAAAATTAAAAAAGTATGTATAAATTTAGAGGTACGTGAAAAATTAAGGTTTTCTGTTGAAGCTAAAGTGCAAGACGCGTTGAATATATTAAAAACATTTATTTAAATAAGAGTATTTAGAACTTAATTTGTTGCAATGAATGAAGTTGAATTAAATACTTCCTACATGTACTACTTGCACTAACTCGGTACTTTCTTTACTATTTGATCATTGTTTTATAAATTGAAAATTCTTATGTGATATTTAAAAATATGTATATTCACGTAAATGCATACTTGGTGTCGAATCGAAAAAAATATTTAACTGTATTAAAATTATTTACTTTAAAATTCATGTTTAATTTTTAAAAATTATAATTTATTTGTAGAAAGTAATCGATATTTAGTTTTGAAAATATTCGATATTTTGTTTTGAAAATACCCGATATTTGACGCCGAAAATATTCGATATTTGATTTTAATATAATTGTCATTTAATTGAAAATGAGGGGGCGATTCATTTAAACTTAGTTGTAGTTAAACAAAAACGATCGATATTTAGTTGAAAAAAAACCATGTTTGATAATTGGAAAATAATAAAATATTTACGCAGACAAAAATCAATTCATATATATAATGATAAATAAACGCAGAAAAATAATTAAATTGATGCACATGGAGCTGAAATTTCGAAAAGAAATTGCAAATCCAAGAAAAAACACACTTATGTTATTAAACGTGTGATTTAGAGAAGAACAATATATAGAATTAATATAAAAGAACAGACATGATAAAATACATATATAAAAAATACATACTTTTTATATGAATGGAAATTCAAAAAGAAATTAAGAAGTTGCACAAGTAAATAATAATTCAGCTATATATTTATTTATTAAAAAAAGCGCAAAGTTTTAGAAATCTAATACGTAAAATGAAAAGAAGAACTAATATAAAAGGGAACATTTTAGAAAATTTTTAAAAATATATAAATAATTTTATATGTATATATAAATGATAATTCTACGAGTACCCACGTCTAGGGAGGTAAAAGACTCGCTTGACACACCTGGGTGTGTCAAGAAAGATTCACTCCAGAATTTCCTTAACTTTATGTATAGGAATATATTACTGCTCTATTACACCAGTGCTGGTGGTGTAAGACGTCAATAACACCAAGCAATGTGAAATGTTCCTGAGACACTTCCAGCCCCCTTTATACCACCACACTCACACTTCCAGCCCCCTTTACACCACCCCACCCACACTTCAAACCAACTTTACACCACCACACTCACACTCCCAATCTCATTACACCACCACACTCACACTTCCAGCCCCTTTACACCACCACACACACACTTCCAACCTCATTACACCACCACACCCACACTTCCAACCCCCTTTACACCACCACACTCACACTTCCAGCCCCTTTACACCACCACACACACACTTCCAACCCCCTTTACACCACCACACTCACACTTCCAGCCCCCTTTACACCACCACACTCACACTTCCAACCTCATTACACCACCACACTCACACTTCCAACCTCATTACACCACCACACCCACACTTCCAACCCCCTTTACACCACCACACTCACACTTCCAGCCCCCTTTACACCACCACACTCACACTTCCAACCTCATTACACCACCACACCCACACTTCCAACCCCATTACACCACCACACTCACACTTCCAACCCCCTTTACACAACCACACTCACACTTCCAGCCCCTTTACACCACCACACACACACTTCCAACCTCATTACACCACCACACCCACACTTCCAACCCCCTTACACCCCCCCACCCACACTTCCAATCTTATTACACCACCCCACCCACACTTCCAACCCCCTTACACCGCCCCACCCACACTTCCAACCTCATTACACCACCACACCCACACTTCCAACCTCATTACACCACCCCACCCACACTTCCAACCCCCTTACACCACCACACTCACACTTCCAACCTCATTACACCACCACACCCACACTTCCAACCTCATTACACCACCACACCCACACTTCCAACCTCATTACACCACCACACACACACTTCCAACCCCCTTACACCACCACACTCACACTTCCAACCTCATTACACCACCACACCCACACTTCCAACCTCATTACACCACCCCACCCACACTTCCAACCCCCTTACACCACCCCACCCACACTTCCAATCCCCTTACACCGCCCCACCCACACTTCCAGCCCCCTTTACACCACCACACTCACACTTCCAGCCCCTTTTACACCACCACGCTCACACTTCCAACCCCCTCTACACCACCACACTCACACTTCCAACCTCATTACACCAACCCACCCACACTTCCAACCCCCATTACACCACCACACTCACACTTCCAACCCCCTTTACACCAACCCACCCACACTTCCAACCCCCATTACACCACCACACTCACACTTCCAACTCCCTTTACACCACCCCACCTACACTTCCAACCCCCATTACACCACCACACTCACACTTCCAACCCCCTTTACACCACCACACTCACACTTCCAGCCCCCTTTACACCACCCCACACACACTTCCAACCCCCTTTACACCACCACACTCACACTTCCAGCCCCCTTTACACCAACCCACACACACTTCCAACTCCCTTTACACCACCCCACCCACACTTCCAACCCCCATTACACCACCACACTCACACTTCCAACCCCCTCTACACCACCAGACTCACACTTCCAACCCCCTCTACACCACCACACTCACAATTCCAGCCCCCTTTACACCACCACACTCACACTTCCAACCCCCTCTACACCACCACACACACACACTTCCAACCTCATTACACCACCCCACCCACACTTCCAATCTCCTTACACCGCCCCACCCACACTTCCAGCCCCCTTTACACCACCACACTCACACTTCCAGCCCCTTTTACACCACCACGCTCACACTTCCAACCCCCTCTACACCACCACACTCACACTTCCAACCTCATTACACCAACCCACCCACACTTCCAACCCCCATTACACCACCACACTCACACTTCCAACCCCCTTTACACCAACCCACCCACACTTCCAACCCCCATTACACCACCACACTCACACTTCCAACTCCCTTTACACCACCCCACCCACACTTCCAACCCCCATTACACCACCACACTCACACTTCCAACCCCCTTTACACCACCACACCACACTTCCAGCCCCCATTACACCACCCCCACACACACTTCCAACCCCCTTTACACCACCACACTCACACTTCCAGCCCCCTTTACACCAACCCACACACACTTCCAACTCCCTTTACACCACCCCACCCACACTTCCAACCCCATTACACCACCACACTCACACTTCCAACCCCCTCTACACCACCACACTCACACTTCCAACCCCCTCTACACCACCACACTCACACTTCCAGCCCCCTTTACACCACCACACTCACACTTCCAACCCCCTCTACACCACCACACACACACTTCCAACCCCCTTTACACCACCACACTCACACTTCCAACCCCATTACACCAACCCACACACACTTCCAACTCCCTCTACACCACCACACCCACACTTCCAACCCCCTTTACACCAACCCACCCACACTTCCAACCCCCTTATACCACCCTACCCACACTTCCAACCCCCTTACACCACCCCCACCCAAACTTTCAACTCCTTTACACCACCCCACCCTCACTTATAACCCCCTTTACACCACCCCACCCACACTTCAAACCCCCTTACACCACCCCACCCACACTTCCAACCCCCTTTACACCACCCCACCCACACTTCCAACCCCCTTTACACCACCCCACCCACACTTCCAACCCCCTTTACACCACCCCACCCACACTTCCAACCCCCTTTACACCACCCCACCCACATTTCCAACCCCCTTTACACCACCCCACCCACATTTCCAACCCCCTTTACACCACCCCACCCACATTTCCAACCCCCTTTACACCACCCCACCCACATTTCCAATCCCCTTACACCACCCCACCCACACTTCCAACCCCCTTTACACCACCCCACTCACACTTCCAACCCCTATTACACCACCCCACCCACACTTCTAACCCCCTTTACACCACCCCACCCACATTTCCAACCCCCTTTACACCACCCCACCCACATTTCCAATCCCCTTTACACCACCCCACCCACACTTCCAACCCCCTTTACACCACCCCACTCACACTTCCAACCCCCTTTACACCACCCCACCCACACTTCCAACCCCCTTTACACCACCCCACCCACACTTCCAACCACATTTACACCACCCCACCCACACTTCTAACCCACTCTACACCGCCCCACCCACACTTCCAACCCCCTTTACACCACCCCACCCACACTTCCAACCCCCTTTACACCACCCCACCCACACTTCCAACCACATTTACACCACCCCACCCACACTTCTAACCCACTCTACACCGCCCCACCCACACTTCCAACCCCCTTTACACCACCCCACCCACACTTCCAACCCCCTTTACACCACCCCACCCACACTTCTAACCCACTCTACACCGCCCCACCCACACTTCCAACCCCCTTTACACCACCCCACCCACACTTCCAACCCCCTTTACACCACCCCACCCACACTTCCAACCACATTTACACCACCCCACCCACACTTCTAACCCACTCTACACCGCCCCACCCACACTTCCAACCCCCTTTACACCACCCCACCCACACTTCCAACCCCCTTTACACCACCCCACCCACACTTCCAACCCCCTTTACACCACCCCACCCACACTTCCAACCCCCTTTACACCACCCCACCCACACTTCCAACCCCCTTTACACCACCCCACCCACACTTCCAACCCCCTTTACACCACCCCACCCACACTTCCAACCACATTTACACCACCCCACCCACACTTCTAACCCACTCTACACCGCCCCACCCACACTTCCAACCCCCTCTACACCACCACCCCCATTTAAAATATTTAAACACCCAAGCGCCACCACATCCACTCCAACCCCCATCCCCCCTATTCAACATTTAAACATGCACCACACACTTCCAGCCTCCACTTTCCCCATTTCAGCCCACTTCCCCTATTTAAACATGCACCACACACTTCCAACCTCCACTTTACCCATTCCAGCCCACTTCCCCTATTTAAACATGTACCACACACTTCCAACCTCCGCTTTCCCCATTTAGCCCACTTCCACGTGCACCACATACTTCGAACGCCTCTCCAGCCCCCCATTTCACCCCTATTCAACCCACCCCCCCTATTTAAACACGGAGCCTGCTTTAAACTCTGCCCACCAGAGCCGGCATGTCAACACGGCCAGTGTGCCGGGCCGCTAATGCGCGCCTCATCCGCTAATCTGCGTTGTGCGGACCGCCTGCCCGCCGCGTCCGGGTATTGAGGCTGGTTTGTTTTGGTTATGAATGAGATGGTGGTTGTAGGAGCGGTGATCTCGGGTTGTGGTTGTGTGATCCCGGGTTGTGGTTGTGTGATCTCGGGTTGTGGTTGTGTGATCCCGGGTTGTGGTTGTGTGATCTCGGGTTGTGGTTGTGTGATCTCTGGTTGTGGTTGTGTGATCCCGGGTTGTGGTTGTGTGATCTCGGGTTGTGGTTGTGTGATCTCGGGTTTGGTTGTGTGATCTCGGGTTGTGGTTGTGTGATCCCGGGTTGTGGTTGTGTGATCCCGGGTTGTGGTTGTGTGATCTCGGGTTGTGGTTGTGTGATCTCGGGTTGTGGTTGTGTGATCTCGGGTTGTGGTTGTGTGATCCCGGGTTGTGGTTGTGTGATCCCGGGTTGTGGTTGTGTGATCTCGGGTTGTGGTTGTGTGATCTCGGGTTGTGGTTGTGTGATCTCGGGTTGTGGTTGTGTGATCCCGGGTTGTGGTTGTGTGATCTCGAGTTGTGGTTGTGTGATCTCGGGTTGTGGTTGTGTGATCTCGGGTTGTGGTTGTGTGATCCCGGGTTGTGGTTGTGTGATCTCGGGTTGTGGTTGTGTGATCTCGGGTTGCGGTTGTGTGATCTCGGGTTGCGGTTGTGTGATCTCGGATTGTGGGAGCGGTGATCTCGGGTTGTGGTTGTGTGATCCCGGGTTGTGGTTGTGTGATCTCGGGTTGTGGCTGTGTGATCTCGGGTTGTGGTTGTGTGATCTCGGGTTGTGGTTGTGTGATCTCGGGTTGTGGTTGTGTGATCTCGGGTTGTGGTTGTGTGATCTCGGGTTGCGGTTGTGTGATCTCGGGTTGTGGGAGCGGTGATCTCGGGTTGTGGTTGTGTGATCCCGGGTTGTGGTTGTGTGATCTCGGGTTGTGGCTGTGTGATCTCGGGTTGTGGTTGTGTGATCTCGGGTTGTGGTTGTGTGATCTCGGGTTGTGGTTGTGTGATCTCGGGTTGTGGTTGTGTGATCTCGGGTTGTGGTTGTGTGATCTCGGGTTGTGGTTGTGTGATCTCTTTTTGTGGTTGTGTGATCTGTAGTTGTGTGATCTCTGGTTGTGGTTGTGTGATCTGTGGTTGTGTGATCTCTGGTTGAGGTTGTGTGATCTCGGGTTGTGGTTGTGTGATCTCTGGTTGTGGTTGTGTGATCTCGGGTTGTGGTTGTGTGATCTCGGGTTGTGGTTGTGTGATCTCGGGTTGTGGTTGTGTGATCTCGGGTTGTGGTTGTGTGATCTCGGGTTGTGGTTGTGTGATCTCGGGTTGTGGTTGTGTGATCTCGGGTTGTGGTTGTGTGATCTCTGGTTGGGGTTGTGTGATCTCTGGTTTGGTTTGTGTGATCTCGGGTTGTGGTTGTGTGATCTCGGGTTGTGGTTGTGTGATCTCTGGTTGTGATTGTGTGATCTCTGGTTTGGTTATGTGATCTCGGGTTGTGGGAGCGGTGATCTCGGGTTGTGGTTGTGTGATCTCTGGTTGTGATTGTGTGATCTCTGGTTCGGTTGTGTGATCTCGGGTTGTGGTTGTGTGATCCCGAGTTGTGGTTGTGTGATCCCGGGTTGTGGTTGTGTGATCTCGGGTTAAGGTTGTGTGATCCCGGGTTGTGGTTGTGTGATCTCTGGTTGTGGTTGTGTGATCTCGGGTTGTGGTTGTGTGATATCGGGTTGTGGTTGTGTGATCGGCAATCCTGTGTGGATTTTTTGCGTTATTGCTTGGTTGTTTACTTGGTGAATTATGTTTTTTGGTATATTTTCCATTTTTTTATTTTCAATGAGGTTGTGGTTGAGTGACCGGGGATCTCGGGTTGTGGTTGAGTGACCGGGGATCTCGGGTTGTGGTTGAGTGACCGGGGATCTCGGGTTGCGGTTGAGTGACCGGCCATCTCGGGTTGTGGTAGTAAGATCAGTAATCTCGGGTTGTGGTTGTAGGATCGGTGATCTCGGGTTGTGGTTGAGTGATCGGCCATCTCGGGTTGTGGTAGTAAGATCAGTAATCTCGGGTTGTGGTTGTAGGATCGGTGATCTCGGGTTGTGGTTGAGTGATCGGCCATCTCGGGTTGTGGTAGTAAGATCAGTAATCTCGGGTTGTGGTTGTAGGATCGGTGATCTCGGGTCGTGGTTGAGTGATCGGCCATCTCGGGTTGTGGTAGTAAGATCAGTAATCTCGGGTTGTGGTTGTAGGATCGGTGATCTCGGGTTGTGGTTGAGTGATCGGCCATCTCGGGTTGTGGTAGTAAGATCAGTAATCTCGGGTTGTGGTTGTAGGATCGGTGATCTCGGGTCGTGGTTGAGTGATCGGCCATCTCGGGTTGTGGTAGTAAGATCAGTAATCTCGGGTTGTGGTTGTAGGATCGGTGATCTCGGGTTGTGGTTGAGTGATCAGCCATCTCGGGTTGTGGTAGTAAGATCAGTAATCTCGGGTTGTGGTTGTAGGATCGGTGATCTCGGGTCGTGGTTGAGTGATCGGCCATCTCGGGTTGTGGTAGTAAGATCAGTAATCTCGGGTTGTGGTTGTAGGGTCGGTGATCTCGGGTCGTGGTTGAGTGATCGGCCATCTCGGGTTGTGGTAGTAAGATCAGTAATCTCGGGTTGTGGTTGTAGGATCGGTGATCTCGGGTCGTGGTTGAGTGATCGGCCATCTCGGGTTGTGGTAGTAAGATCAGTAATCTCGGGTTGTGGTTGTAGGATCGGTGATCTCGGGTCGTGGTTGAGTGATCGGCCATCTCGGGTTGTGGTAGTAAGATCAGTAATCTCGGGTTGTGGTTGTAGGATCGGTGATCTCGGGTTGTGGTTGAGTGATCGGCCATCTCGGGTTGTGGTAGTAAGATCAGTAATCTCGGGTTGTGGTTGTAGGATCGGTGATCTCGGGTCGTGGTTGAGTGATCGGCCATCTCGGGTTGTGGTAGTAAGATCAGTAATCTCGGGTTGTGGTTGTAGGATCGGTGATCTCGGGTAGTGGTTGAGTGATCGGCCATCTCGGGTTGTGGTAGTAAGATCAGTAATCTCGGGTTGTGGTTGTAGGATCGGTGATCTCGGGTTGTGGTTGAGTGATCGGCCATCTCGGGTTGTGGTAGTAAGATCAGTAATCTCGGGTTGTGGTTGTAGGATCGGTGATCTCGGGTCGTGGTTGAGTGATCGGCCATCTCGGGTTGTGGTAGTAAGATCAGTAATCTCGGGTTGTGGTTGTAGGATCGGTGATCTCGGGTCGTGGTTGAGTGATCGGCCATCTCGGGTTGTGGTAGTAAGATCAGTAATCTCGGGTTGTGGTTGTAGGATCGGTGATCTCGGGTTGTGGTTGAGTGATCGTCAGTCCCGAGAAAGTTTTCGGTGTTGTTGCGTTGTGATTGTTTAAGCGTGTGGGTGGATAATGCGTTGTTTAACATGGTTATTTATTATTTTTTATCATTATTTTTTTTATAATTTCATTTTACATGGTTATTTTTTGCGTGATTCTGATTAAGTGATTCAGGTGAGGAGTTGAGTGCTGTGTTTTTGTGGGGATCTTTTGTGAAGGTCATTAAAATTCATGAATTTTTTTGTATTTAAGATATGAATTTTACAATGTATATGAATGATGAAGTGAAGTATGGTTTTTGTGAAAAAGGTTTTTGAATATTTGGAAGTTCTTGGAAAGTCAATGAAAAATGTATGTGAATAAAGAATGTGGAAAAGGCACGTGGAAAAGGCACGTGGAAAGTGCATAAAGAACTATATACGAAGAATATATTGAAAAAGCACATGAATAGAAAAAGGGAAGTGTTTGAAGATATGTTCATATATTTTATACGATGATATATGGATGTACATGAAAAAGTACGACAAAATTATACAAAAATTATATTATATACAAAAATTATTTACAATTATATACAAATTTACAATTATATTATATAAAATTATATTATTACAACTATTATATACAAATTTACAATTATAATACAATTAAATACAAAAATTATACAAAATTATACAAATGAAAAAGAACGACAAAATTATACAAATGTACAACAAAATTATACAAATGACGAATTTTAAAAATGAAGTGGAAAAATTAAATTAAAAAGTTAAAAATAATTAAATTAAAATGTACATGAAAAAAGAAACAAAAATTAAAAATTGAAAATGATTGGAATGAAAACACATAAAACGAACATTTCATCAAGTTGACAAGTTACAGAATTAAACAACTTTCGAAGTTTGGAAGGAATACAAGCACATCAAGTATATCATACCGTACAAGTTTTTAAAGTTTATCAATTATAACAAGTTAAGAATGGCAACTAAATTAACAAGGATTTGAAAATATACATATTTATAGAATATTATAAACATACATATTCATAAAATATTTATAAACATAACTATATAAATATAGTCTTCAAATAATTATCTCAAAATTAAAACATGAAATTATTTCATTTTGGATTTATAGAGGTAAGGATGTTGTACAAGTGATGTTATATTGATTACACCCCATACAAGTTTAGCCTTATTTTACAAAATATACATTCACAGTATGTAAAACTGTAAAGCAATATGTGAAACTGTAAAGCAATATGTGAAACTGTAAAGCCATATGTGAAACTGTAAAGCCATATGTGAAACTGTAAAGCCATATGTGAAATTGTAAAGCCATATGTGAAACTGTAAAGCAATATGTAAAACTGTAAAGCCATATGTGAAACTGTAAAGCAATATGTGAAACTTGTAAAGCAATATGTGAAACTGTAAAGCCATATGTGAAACTGTAAAGCAATATGTGAAACTGTAAAGCAATATGTAAAACTGTAAAGCAATATGTGAAACTGTAAAGCCATATGTGAAACTGTAAAGCAATATGTGAAACTGTAAAGCCATATGTGAAACTGTAAAGCAATATGTGAAACTGTAAAGCCATATGTGAAACTGTAAAGCCATTTGTGAAACTGTAAAGCCATTTGTGAAACTGTAAAGCCATATGTGAAACTGTAAAGCCATATGTGAAACTGTAAAGCAATATGTGAAACTGTAAAGCAATATGTGAAACTGTAAAGCAATATGTGAAACTGTAAAGCAATATGTGAAACTGTAAAGCAATATGTGAAACTGTAAAGCAATATGTGAAACTGTAAAGCAATATGTGAAACTGTAAAGCAATATGTGAAACTGTAAAGCAATATGTGAAACTGTAAAGCAATATGTGAAACTGTAAAGCAATATGTGAAACTGTAAAGCAATATGTGAAACTGTAAAGCAATATGTGAAACTGTAAAGCAATATGTAAAACTGTAAAGCAATATGTGAAACTGTAAAGCAATATGTGAAACTGTAAAACAATATGTGAAACTGTAAAACAATATGTGAAACTGTAGAGCAATATGTGAAACGGTAAAACAATATGTGAAACTGTAAAACAATATGTGAAACTGTAAAGCAATATGTGAAACTGTAAAGCAATATGTGAAACTGTAAAACAATATGTGAAACTGTAAAGCAATATGTGAAACTGTAAAGCAATATGTGAAACTGCAAGTATGCTAAACAATCACATTCTAAATTGGATTCATACCCAACTTGACCTCCTGTGATAATTAAAAATATCCATTAAAAAACATAATAATATAATGGGTATGTACAACATTACTATCCATATATATATATATATATATTTCATTGAAAAGTACGCCGTTTTTATTGTTGATTACTTTTTTAGAAAATCTTAATAAAAAACTAATCAATAATAAAAACGGCGTACTTTTTAATGAAATAAGCTTGAAAGAAAGACTGTTTCCAAAATATACGAATATGTATATATATACAATATTATATGAAAAAAAGTGCATAGAAAAATTACATGGAGAAGGTACATGAAGAAACTAGCATGGAACAAGTTCATGAACAGGACAAAGAGAAATATTCGAAAGAGTGTTAAAAAAAAGTTTTTTTTTTTTTACACCACTTGGCCAGTCAGAACTGGCGGGTTGGATTGTATTGCGTGGGGAATTGAACCCTGCACATTCGGGGGGGGGGGGGGGGTTGAGTGGGGTGGGAAGGGGGGGGGGTGATATTAGGAATGTGGAGGTGGGGTGAGGGGGGTGGGATTATGGGGGGGTGTCAAGATTATTGATATGCCCCGAGTTCGATTAAAAAACACACACACTCATACACACATGCGCACATACATGCACACACACTTACGCATACATTACACACACGAAAAAACACTTATACACACATGCACGCATACACACGCACACACACATGCACGCACACACGCAAACACACGCTCGTATACATGCACACACACGCACACACACACACACACACATGTAAGTAAATAAATATACGAAAAAAGGCACAGAAGAAATAAAAGCAAATCTACATGCATAATAAAAAATTATTACATAGAAAAAAAACATTGGTTTGAGTTAGTTGCATCGAATGAGCATTATTTTCGTGAATAAAACAGTTTGCTTTACATCCTCAGTTTGATGAATATTTTTATTAGTTATTATTAATTAAAAATAATTTTAATTAAAAGGTTTAATTATTTATTCAGTTACAAATACTTGTTTTTTGTTGAAAAGCCATTTTTTTATATTATAAATTACGTAGTGATCTATGAATATTAATTCAATATTAGTTAGTTTTAAAATTTTAAAAGGATTAAAAAATTAAAAATTGCTTTTAATAATGTATTAATTTGAATTTAAGATATTAATGACATATCAATCCTTTATTTCCATTATTAATCATTAATGTAAAAACCTGGTGAAATAACATTAACTATTTATTAGTATTCTTTGATAATAATATATAATTAATTTATTAATAATTGATATTATATTAATTTAACATCAAATAATAGATATAAATTCAGGTGGATTAAGGAACTTCTTCAATGAATATTTATTTAGTTGAATTATTGAAGAAATAACTTTATGAAAAAACTAACACAAATTTGTTTCACCAATAAATTTTATTAAATTAAGCACTGAATATGAATAAACATTAAAATTTATTCAACTTTAAGATAAATTCAACTTTAAACTTAATGAAACATTAAAATTTATTTCAAGTTAAAACAATACCAAAACCATCAAATAAAACCTATTGAAAGTGGAAAAACCAAAATTTAAATGAAGAAATACTTCAGCTTATAATTTGTTAATAAAAACATTAAACATTTAAGTTCATTCGATAAAAAATTATAAGACTACATTATTATTGAAGGTAAAACCATACCGGTTTTTAATAAGACCTCTATGAAATCAAAGAAACGTGAAAACCAACACTTTGAAAAAAAAATTTTTTTTGTTAAATATCCATTTGACTGTTCATTAAAAAAGACTTGATTAGATGCTAGTGAAAGCTTCCCTAACCGCAACAAGGGCGTTCCAAAGAGAGGAGGGCACCATTTAGTTATGGAGTTAAAGGAACACGGAATCTATGCACGCGGTGCCCACACAAACAACAAGTCAGGAAGGAAGTTCATGAAACAAGACAAAAGTAGAAGAAGAAAGTAGTAGGTGCTGAAAAACAGGACAGCAGTGAACCGAAAAAAGATGGCCCGTAACAAAACAAAAACATTATATTTCAACAAAAAGAAGGCCTACCTAACTCTCAGCTCGGGCTGAGATAGATACAATAATTGTATCCCCCTGAGGGGAAGGCGGTCTGTAGCAAAACAAAAACCTATTCTAAGACCTAGAAGGCCTACTTAGAATAGAAGGCCCTCTGCTCGGGACCTCACGTACTTCCCCTGAGAGTTCATTACAGTTTCCTCAATTGAAATGCTACAATAACTTACAAGTAGAGCAGTCACAACGGACAGCGTAGTAATTAGGTTTTATATCCGATATGCCCGGTATCCGGTACGCCCGGTATCCGGTACGCCGGGTATCCGGTATGCCGGGTATCCGGTACGCACGGGATCCGTTACACCCGGTATCCGGTATGCCCGGTATCCGGTATGCCCGGTATCCGGTATGCCCGGTATCCGGTATGCCCGGTATCCTGTATGCCCGGTATCCGGTATGCCCGGTATCCTGTATGCCCGGTA
The DNA here is from genome assembly GCA_030386875.1 of Morinoia aosen. Taxonomy (NCBI): domain Eukaryota; kingdom Metazoa; phylum Arthropoda; class Malacostraca; order Amphipoda; family Talitridae; genus Morinoia; species Morinoia aosen. The sequence continues at coordinate 46,428,421 of CM059580.1, forward strand.
TCCGGTATGCCGGGTATCTGGTACGCACGGGATCCGTTACACCCGGTATCCGGTATGCCTGGTATCCGGTATGCCCGGTATCCGGTATGCCCGGTATCCGGTATGCCCGGTATCCGGTATGCCCGGTATCCGGTATGCCCGGTATCCGGTATGCCCGGTATCCGGTATGCCTGGTATCCGGTATGCCTGGTATCCGGTATGCCCGGTATCCGGTATGCCCGGTATCCGGTATGCCCGGTATCCGGTATGCCCGGTATCCGGTATGCCCGGTATCCGGTATGCCCGGTATCCGGTATGCCCGGTATCCGGTATGCCCGGTATCCGGTATGTCCGGTATCCGGTACGCCCGGTATCTGGAACGCCCCGGCATCCGGTACGCCCGGTATCCGGTATACCCGGTATCCGGTATGCCCAGTATCCGGTATGCCCAGTATCCGGTATGCCCAGTATCCGGCATGTCCGGTATCCGGTACGCCCGGTACCCGGTACGCCCGGTACCCGGTACGCCCGGTACCCGGTACGCCCGGTATCCGGTTTACCCGGTATCCGGTATGCCCAGTATCTGGCATGTCCGGTATCCGGTACGCCCGGTATCTGGCACGCCCGGTATCCGGTACGCCCGGTATCCGGTATACCCGGTATCCGGTATGCCCAGTATCCGGTATGCCCAGTATCCGGTATGCCCAGTATCCGGTACGCCCAGTATCCGGCATGTCTGGTATCCGGTACACCCGGTATCCGGCACGCCCGGTATCCGGTATGCCCAGTATCCGGCATGTCTGGATCCGGTACACCCGGTATCTGGCACGCCCGGTATCCGGTAAGCCCGGTATCCGGTATGCCCGGTATCCGGTATGCCCAGTATCCGGCATGTCTGGTATCCGGTACGCCCGGTATCCGGTACGCCCGGTATCCGGTACGCCCGGTATCCGGTATACCCGGTATCCGGTACGGTCGAAGTCTCCGATCAATTCGAGTCCAAAATTCTAGAATATTAAAGCAAAAAAGTTTGCTGTTGTAATGTTAACTAATATATATTTTGCGATGAAATGAATAAAAATTTTATTTTATATATAAAGGATAGCATAATTAATGCGCTCCAGTTCACAACAGCTGTAGTTTTGATGTGTTGCATTAATAATGCAAAATAGGAGTTGAAAAAATATACATGGTGGAATATATTCATAGCACTGTTTATATGAAACATACATAGTTTCCACACAAGCCCGGGAGTCGGACATCTTAACACACACACTCAACAGTTGACAAAGAGACTAAAAACTCAAAATTAAACACAAACGACACAGAACAGTTTCAACACAAGCCCGGGAGTCGGACATCTTAACACACACACTCAACAGTTGACATAGAGACTTAAAACTCAAAATTAAACACAAACGACACAGAACAGTTTCAACACAAGCCCGGGAGTCGGACATCTTAACACACACACTCAACAGTTGACAAAGAGACTAAAAACTCAAAATTAAACACAAACGACACAGAACAGTTTCAACACAAGCCCGGGAGTCGGACATCCAGACGCGCAACAGTTGCACCCCCCGCGATAAAAACACAAAACAAAATAAAATAAAGCTGAGATGGAAACGATATGCCAGGAGGGTCATAAGTGCTTCTGATCCTCTCAGGCGCTTGAGGGGCGCTGTAGGGAAATGAGGCTTTGCCTTAGGGATATGAGACTTGGAACAAGGGAAATGAGGCTTGGAACAAGGGAAATGAGGCTTGGAACAAGGGAAATGAGACTTGGAACAAGGGAAATGAGGCTTGGAACAAGGGAGATGAGGCTTGGAACAAGGGAAATGAGGCTTGGAATAAGGGAAATGAGGCTTGGAACAAGGGAAATGAGGCTTGGAATAAGGGAAATGAGGCTTGGAACAAGGGAAATGAGACTTGGAACAAGGGAAATGAGGCTTGGAACAAGGGAAATGAGGCTTGGAACAAGGGAAATGAGACTTGGAACAAGGGAAATGAGGCTTGGAACAAGGGAAATGAGGCTTGGAACAAGGGAAATGAGGTTTGGAACAAGATAAATGAGGCTTGGAACAAGGGAAATGAGGCTTGGAACAAGGGAAATGAGGCTTGGAACAAGGGAAATGAGGCTTGGAATAAGGGAAATGAGGCTTGGAACAAGGGAAATGAGGCTTGGAATAAGGGAAATGAGGCTTGGAATAAGGGAAATGAGGCTTGAAATAATGCAAATGAGGCTTGGAATAAGGGAAATGAGCCTTCGCTGCAGGAAAATAAGGCTTTGTTTTAAGGAAATAAGGCTTCGCCTTAGGGAAATGAGGCTTGGATTTAGGGAAATGAGGTTCCATTCGAAATAATACATAGAATAAGGGAAATGAGGACTGGATTTACGGAATTGATGACCGGCCATATGAAAATGAGCATTGGAATAAGAGAAATTAGGCTTGGAATAAGGGAAATGAGGTTGAAATAAGGGAAATGAGCCTTGAAATAAGGGAAATGAGGTTAAAATAAGGGAAATGAGCCTTGAAATAAGGGAAATGAGGTTGAAATAAGAGAAATGAGCATTGGAATAAGGGAAATGAGGCTGGGAATAAGGGAAATGAGGCTGGGAATGAGGAAAATGAGCCTCGAAATATGGGAAATGAGCCTTGCAACAAGAGAAATGAGGCTTGGGGTTAGGGAAATGAGGTAAGGCAGCAGGGAAATGAGGCTTGGAGTAAGGGAAATGAGCCTTTGAATAATGGAAATGAGGCTTGGAGCAAGAAAAATGAGCCTTGGAACAAGAGAAATGAGGCTTGGGGTTAAGGAAATGAGGTAAGGCAGCTGGGAAATTATTCTTGGAACTAGGAAAATGAGACTTGGATTTATTGAAATAAGGCACGGCAACAGGGAAATGAAGCTCCATGGGAAATGAGGCTTGGAATAAGAGAATCAAGACTTGAATTGAGGGAAATGAGCCTCAGTGGGAAATGAAGCTTGAATTTAAGGGAATGAGGCTTGGCGCTGGGAAATAAGGCTTGAATTGGGAGAAATAATGCTTTATTTAAGGATGTGAAGCTTGGGTTTAAGAAAATAAGGGTTGGGTTCAGAAAAATAAGGCTTGGATTTAAGGAAATAAGGCTTCGATTTAAGGAAATGAGGCTTTGAGTTAGGGAAATATTATGTTTGCACTGTTTATTCGTTAGATTATTCGCGTTTTTCTTTTCTTGTTGGTTCGTTTGTTTGTTTGTTGGTTGGTTTGCTTGATCTGGCTTCCCATGTTTGTTTGAACATTTGCTGCGAACTACAGTCAATCATTTCGTGCAAACTCATTTACATACGATTATATGTAGATTTTATCTGAGGATTTAATTCGATTATGCCCGGATTATCGACGTTTATCTTCGGATTATCGACGATCTCCAGAGAAGCATGGGAGATTATGCGCGGAGTTCCCACGGTTAATTTGGGCGGAAAAAAGATGTGTCCAGAACACGTCCTGGACGTGTTCTGGACGTTGACGGGACGTGTTCTGGACGTTGACGGGACGTGTTCTGGACGTGTTCTGGACGTTGACGGGACGTGTTCTGGACGTTGACCGGACGTGTTCTGGACGTTGACCGGACGTGTTCTGGACGTTGACGGGACGTGTTCTGGACGTTAACCGGACGTGTTCTGGACGTTGACGGGACGTGTTCGGGACGTTGACGGGACGTGTTCTGGACGTTGAGCGGACGTAATCTGGACGTTGACGGGACGTGTTCTGGACGTTGACGGGACGTGTTCTGGACGTTGAGCGGACGTAATCTGGACGTTGACGGGACGTGTTCTGGACGTTGACGGGACGTGTTCTGGACGTTGACGGGACGTGTTCTGGACGTTGACGGGACGTGTTCTGGGCGTTGACGGGACGTGTTCTGGGCGTTGACGGGACGTGTTGTGGACGTTGACGGGACGTGTTCGGGACGTTGACGGGACGTGTTCTGGACGTTGAGCGGACGTAATCTGGACGTTGACGGGACGTGTTCTGGACGTTGACGGGACGTGTTCGGGACGTTGACGGGACGTGTCCTGGAAGTCGACCGGACGTGTTCTGGACGTTGACGGGACGTGTTCGGGACGTTGACGGGACGTGTTCTGGACGTTGACGGGACGTGTTCTGGACGTTGACGGGACGTGTTCTGGACGTTGACGGGACGTGTTCGGGACGTTGACGGGACGTGTCCTGGAAGTCGACCGGACGTGTTCTGGACGTTGACGGGACGTGTTCTGGACGTTGACGGGACGTGTTCTGGACGTTGACGGGACGTGTTCTGGACGTTGACGGGACGTGTTGTGGACGTTGACGGGACGTGTTCTGGGCGTTGACGGGACGTGTTCTGGACGTTGACGGGACGTGTTCTGGACGTTGACGGGACGTGTTCTGGACGTTGACGGGACGTGTTCTGGACGTTGACGGGACGTGTTCTGGACGTTGACGGGACGTGTTCTGGACGTTGACGGGACGTGTTCTGGACGTTGACGGGACGTGTTCTGGACGTTGACGGGACGTGTTCTGGACGTTGACGGGACGTGTTCTGGGCGTTGACGGGACGTTCTGGGCGTTGACGGGACGTGTTCTGGACGTTGACGGGACGTGTTCTGGACGTTGACGGGACGTGTTCTGGACGTTGACGGGACGTGTTCTGGGCGTTGACGGGACGTGTTCTGGACGTTGACGGGACGTTCTGGGCGTTGACGGGACGTGTTCTGGACGTTGACGGGACGTGTTCTGGACGTTGACGGGACGTGTTCTGGACGTTGACGGGACGTGTTCTGGACGTTGACGGGACGTGTTCTGGGCGTTGACGGGACGTTCTGGGCGTTGACGGGACGTGTTCTGGACGTTGACGGGACGTGTTCTGGACGTTGACGGGACGTGTTCTGGACGTTGACGGGACGTGTTCTGGACGTTGACGGGACGTGTTCTGGGCGTTGACGGGACGTGTTCTGGACGTTGACGGGACGTTCTGGGCGTTGACGGGACGTGTTCTGGACGTTGACGGGACGTGTTCTGGACGTTGACGGGACGTGTTCTGGACGTTGACGGGACGTGTTCTGGACGTTGACGGGACGTGTTCTGGGCGTTGACGGGACGTTCTGGGCGTTGACGGGACGTGTTCTGGACGTTGACGGGACGTGTTCGGGACGTTGACGGGACGTGTTCTGGAAGTCGACCGGACGTGTTCTGGACGTTGACGGGACGTGTTCTGGACGTTGACGGGACGTGTTCTGGACGTTGAGCGGACGTAATCTGGACGTTGACGGGACGTGTTCTGGACGTTGACGGGACGTGTTCTGGACGTTGACGGGACGTGTTCTGGACGTTGACGGGACGTGTTCTGGACGTTGACGGGACGTGTTCTGGGCGTTGACGGGACGTTCTGGGCGTTGACGGGACGTGTTCTGGACGTTGACGGGACGTGTTCTGGACGTTGACGGGACGTGTTCTGGACGTTGACGGGACGTGTTCTGGACGTTGACGGGACGTGTTCTGGGCGTTGACGGGACGTTCTGGGCGTTGACGGGACGTGTTCTGGACGTTGACGGGACGTGTTGTGGACGTTGACGGGACGTGTTCTGGGCGTTGACGGGACGTGTTCTGGACGTTGACGGGACGTGTTCTGGACGTTGACGGGACGTGTTCTGGACGTTGACGGGACGTGTGCTGGACGTTGACGGGACGTGTTCTGGACGTTGACGGGACGTGTTCTGGACGTTGACGGGACGTGTTCTGGACGTTGACGGGACGTGTTCTGGACGTTGACGGGACGTGTTCTGGGCGTTGACGGGACGTGTTGTGGACGTTGACGGGACGTGTTCTGGGCGTTGACGGGACGTGTTGTGGACGTTGACGGGACGTGTTGTGGACGTTGACGGGACGTGTTGTGGACGTTGACGGGACGTGTTCTGGGCGTTGACGGGACGTGTTCTGGACGTTGACGGGACGTGTTCTGGACGTTGACGGGACGTGTGCTGGACGTTGACGGGACGTGTTCTGGACGTTGACGGGGCGTGTTCTGGACGTTGACGGGACGTGTTCTGGACTTTGACGGGACGTGTTGTGGACGTTGACGGGACGTGTTCTGGACGTTGACGGGACGTGTTCTGGACGTTGACGGGACGTGTTCTGGGCGTTGACGGGACGTGTTCTGGACGTTGACGGGACGTGTTCTGGACGTTGACGGGACGTGTTCTGGACGTTGACGGGACGTGTGCTGGACGTTGACGGGACGTGTTCTGGACGTTGACGGGACGTGTGCTGGACGTTGACGGGACGTGTTCTGGACGTTGACGGGGCGTGTTCTGGACGTTGACGGGACGTGTTCTGGACTTTGACGGGACGTGTTGTGGACGTTGACGGGACGTGTTCTGGACGTTGACGGGACGTGTTCTGGACGTTGACGGGACGTGTTCTGGGCGTTGACGGGACGTGTTCTGGACGTTGACGGGACGTGTTCTGGACGTTGACGGGACGTGTTCTGGACGTTGACGGGACGTGTGCTGGACGTTGACGGGACGTGTTCTGGACGTTGACGGGACGTGTTCTGGACGTTGACGGGACGTGTTCTGGACTTTGACGGGACGTGTTCTGGACGTTGATGGGACGTGTTCTGGACGTTGACGGGACGTGTTCTGGGCGTTGACGGAACGTGTTCTGGACGTTGATGGGACGTGTTCTGGGCGTTGACGGGACGTGTTCTGGGCGTTGATGGGACGTGTTCTGGACGTTGACGGGACGTGTTCTGGGCGTTGACGGGACGTGTTCTGGACGTTGATGGGACGTGTTCTGGGCGTTGACGGGACGTGTTCTGGGCGTTGACGGGACGTGTTCTGGGCGTTGACGGGACGTGTTCTGGACGTTGATGGGACGTGTTCTGGGCGTTGACGGGACGTGTTCTGGGCGTTGACGGGACGTGTTCTGGGCGTTGACGGGACGTGTTCTGGACGTTGATGGGACGTGTTCTGGGCGTTGACGGGACGTGTTCTGGGCGTTGACGGGACGTGTTCTGGACGTTGATGGGACGTGTTCTGGGCGTTGACGGGACGTGTTCTGGGCGTTGACGGGACGTGTTCTGGACGTTGACGGGACAAAACCGCATTGACGTGTGTGGTTTTCGGATGGTTTTTAGCGGTTCTGATATTGTTCCAGAAAATTGTGTGTTTATTTCAATCTTTGAAACGGTTGAAAAAACTGATAGTATAATTTTTAGCTGTTTTGAAATTGGTTAAACAATTGGACACTTTTTATCGTTTAGAAATTTTCAAAAAGATTTGATATTTATAGCGGTTTTTACATGGTTTTCAAAAATTTGATGGTTTTTACATTTTGAAGTTTTTCTGATAACTGAAATAGTTTTTTTTTTCTTCGTAGGTTCTGCTATAGGCCGCTTCAGTCGAGGCATCCCTATTGCATACATACATGTGTAGTGATGGTTTAAATTTAAATTTAAATTTTAAAGCGAGGAATTTACTTGCAGTTATACCTTGCCTTATAAAAAACGTGTGCGAGTGTACAGTATTTCTATATCTCTATATATAAATATATATATGGATGCAAACATATCTATTTATATGTAGATGGTTATATATTGTGCGTAAATGGGCGGAAATGTGTGTACTAGGGTGAAGCTACGCGTACATATGTGTACACAAAAAACGTACAAAAAACGCACACATAAAAACGTGCACAAAAACCGTACAAAAAACGTACACATAGAAATGTACACATAAAAACGCACCCATAAAAACGTACACAAAAAAACGTACACAGTATAAAACGTACACACAAAACTAACCAATACTGCACTCTCACGTACGGGTGTGTGTGCGGGGGGGGGGGGGAAGGGGGGAGGGGACTACCGGGGTTGGGTTGAATGAGGGGTATTTGGGGTTACCAAGCCTATAGGGTTGTGAAAGGGTCGTGGGTTCAAAACCAAGTCATGGGTTGGAAAAGGTCGTGGGTTCAAAACCAAGACAAAGGTTGGAAAAGGTCACGGGTTCAAAACCAACCCAGGGGTTGGAAAGGGGTCAAGAAGTGGAGAAGGGATAGTTGGGGGAGATCTTCCTCCCCCACCCCCCGCTCCCCCGAAATCAACATACCATAACAAAGCACTCCTGATTTTTATAAGTGAAGTTTCTTCGCGATGGGATTCCCTTTCTGCTCCGGAATGACACTCTAGCTGGGGAGAATAGTGGGGTACAGGCAGGGGTTGACAGGTTGCCAGATAGCCACGTAACCAGGTTGCCAGATAACTTATTTGCCAGGTTACCAGATTGGCAGGTTGCCAAATTGCTCGGTAACCTAGTTGCCAGATTGCCAGGCTGCCAAATTTACCGGTAACCTAGTTGCCAGATTGCCAGGCTGCCAAATTGCTCGGTAACCTAGTTGCCAGATTGACAGGCTGCCAAATTGTCCGGTAACCTAGTTGCCAGATTGCCAGGTTGCCAAATTGCTCGGTAACCTAGTTGCCAGATTGCCAGGCTGCCAAATTGTCCGGTAACCTAGTTGCCAGATTGCCAGGTTGCCAAATTGCTCGGTAACCTAGTTGCCAGATTGCCAGGCTGCCAAATTGTCCGGTAACCTAGTTGCCAGATTGCCCGGTAACCTAGTTGCCAGATTGCCCGGTAACCTAGTTGCCAGATTGCCCGGTAACCTAGTTGCCAGATTGCTAGGCTGACAAATTTACCGGTAACCTAGTTGCCAGATTGCCATTTTGCCAAATTGCCCGGTAACCTAGTTGCCAGATTGCCAGGCTGCCAAATTTACCGGTAACCTAGTTGCCAGATTGCCAGGCTGCCAAATTGTCCGGTAACCTAGTTGCCAGATTGCCCGGTAACCTAGTTGCCAGATTGCCCGGTAACCTAGTTGCCAGATTGCCCGGGAACCTAGTTGCCAGATTGCTAGGCTGACAAATTTACCGGTAACCTAGTTGCCACATTGCTAGGCTGACAAATTTACCGGTAACCTAGTTGCCAGATTGCCATTTTGCCAAATTGCCCGGTAACCTAGTTGCCAGATTGCCATTTTGCCAAATTGTCCGGTAACCTAGTTTCCAGATTGCCAGGCTGCCAAATTGTCCGGTAACCAAGTTGCCAGGTTGCCCGGTAACCTAATTGCAAGGTTGCCAGATTGAAATTTTGCCAAGTTGCTAGGTAACCTTGTTGCCAGGTTGCCAGGTTGCCAGTAGCCTAGTTGCCAGGTTGCCAGGTTGCCAGGTTGCCAGGTTGCCAGTAGCCTAGTTGCCAGGTTGCCAGGTAACCTTGTTGCCAGGGTGTCCGGTAACATTGTTGCCAGGTTGCCAGGTTGCCAGGTTGCCAGTCGCCTAGTTGCCAGGTTGCCAGGTTGCCAGTAGCCTAGTTGCCAGGTTGCCAGGTTGCCAGGAGGGCCGTCACAGAGCTACGACCGGAAACTCTCAAGTTGAACCCTGCAGTTAAGTCGAGATCGCTTCCCGAGGCGAAACCCCTCAACCCCTCCCCAACCCCTCCTCCCAGTCCTATTCCCAGCCCCTCTTCAACACCTCGCCAACCCTACCTGAACCCCTCCTCCCATCAGTTCAAACCCCTCCTCAGCCCTTCCTTCAATCCCTCTTTAACTTTCCTCAACCCCTCAACCCTCTCCCCAACCCCTCGTCAACCCCTCAACCCTCTCCTCAACCCCTCCTCAACCCTCTCCCGAACCCCTCCTAAACCTCTCAACCCTCTCCCCAACCTCTCCTCAACCCTCTCCCCAACCCCCCCTAAACCCCACAACCCCTCCTCAACCCCTCAACCCCTCAACCCCTCCTCAACCCCTCGACCCTCTCCCCAATCTCTCCTCAACACTTTCCCCAACCCCCCCTAAACCCCACAACCCCTCCTCAACCCCTCAACCCCTCAACCCCTCCTCAACCCCTCGACCCTCTCCCCAACCTCTCCTCAACCCTCTCCCCAACCCCCCCTAAACCCCACAACCCCTCCTCAACCCCTCAACCCCTCAACCCCTCCTCAACCCCTCGACCCTCTCCCCAATCTCTCCTCAACACTTTCCCCAACCCCTCCTCCCACTCCCCCTCCAACCCCTCCGAACCCAACCCTTCACAGCACCAAACTAATGTATCAATTATTTCTAATATATATAAATAAAACTTAACAATACGCGGGTTATAAATACCGAACAAACCCCGCAGAGCCAGCGACGCCTGCGCCACAGCTTCGCTCGTCTCAGAATTACCGTTAAAAAGAAGAGAAAATAGTCGCATGGAGCCAACTTTTGCATTAGAAAAGACTTTTTTTGTGTTCTTTTATTTCTAGAAGGCCATTCTTGCGTTAATTCTTCCTTTATCACATATCTACCCTTCTTTTCAAGCCCTTACACCAGTCTTCCGTTCCCCTTCTACCCTTTTTTATACCCTTACTACCGTCTCGTTTACCCTGATACATTTACTCGCCTTATATACCCTTCTATCTTTTGTTCCCCTCATGCTTGTACCCTTTTTTATACCCTTACTCCTGTCTTTTATTACCTTCAAACCTCTACCCTCTATTTCTACCCTCACACCCGTCATTTCTTCCCCTCACGTCTCTACCTTCCTTTTATGCCCCTATTTTGATCTTTTGTTCCCCTCACGCCTCTACCCTCACTCCCCCACTTGTTCCCCCCTCTTATTTTGTTCATTTGTTCCCGTCACGCCTCTACCCTCACCCTACCCTCGCCCTCAGAGCTCCCCTCATTTCACATGTCACAACACACTTGCTAACTGCCGTCAACCCTTCCATCCCTCTGTCTGGCGCCCGTCACGCTTGACAGGGGTGATGAGATGGCAACAGCTGCGTCACGGGGCAGAGGGAAGGCCGCTAGACAGGGAAGGCCGCTAGACAGAGGGAAGGCCGCTAGACAGAGGGAAGGCCGCTAGACAGAGGGAAGGCCGCTAGACAGAGGGAAGGCCGCTAGACAGAGGAAAGGCCCGCTAGACAGAGGGAAGGCCCGCTAGACAGAAAGAAGGCCCGCTAGACAGAGGGAAGGCCCGCTAGACAGAGGGAAGGCCCGCTAGACAGAGGGAAGGCCCGCTAGACAGAGGGAAGGCCCGCTAGACAGAGGGAAGGCCCGCTAGACAGAGGGAAGGCCCGCTAGACAGAGGGAAGGCTGCTAGACAGAGGGAAGGCCCGCTAGACAGAGGTAAGGCCCGCTAGACAGAAGGAAGGCCCGCTAGACAGAGGGAAGGCCGCTAGACAGAGGGAAGGCCGCTAGACAGAGGGAAGGCCGCTAGACAGAGGGACCGTTATTTAACGGGCAGTAATTAACGCGCCGTTATTTAACGGACAGTTATTTAAAGGGCAGTAATTCACATGGACCGTTATTTAACGGGCAGTAATTAACGCGCCGTTATTTAACGGACAGTTATTTAATGGGCAGTAATTAACATGGACCGTTATTTACCGGGCAGTAATTAACGCGCCGTTATTTAACGGACAGTTATTTAAAAAGCAGTAATTAACATGGACCGTTATTTAACGGGCAGTAATCAACGGGCCGTAATTTAACGGGCAGTAATTAACGGGCCGTAATTTAACGGACAGTTATTTAAGGGGCAGTAATTAACATGGACCGTTATTTAACGGGCAGTAATCAACGGGCCGTAATTTAACGGGCAGTAATTAACGGGCCGTAATTTAACGGACAGTTATTTAAGGGGCAGTAATTAACATGGACCGTTATTTAACGGGCAGTAATTAACGCGCCGTTATATAACGGGCAGTAATTAACGGGCCGTTATTTAACGGACAGTTATTTAAAGGGCAGTAATTCACATGGACCGTTATTTAACGGGCAGTAATTAACATGGACCGTTATTTAACGGGCAGTAATTAACATGGACCGTTATTTAACGGGCCGCCACACACAGCCTCTCCCTCGAAATTCCCCCTTCACGCCAAGTCCCCAACTTTGAACTTCCAAACAAAGTTGCCAACGCGCAAAGTTTGTCAAGTACAAGTCGTTCGCTGGAAAAGTTCGTGTCTCAGAAGACATGAGGGCCTGAAGTCTTATTTAGTTTATTTGTATTTTATATTATATTTATTTATTTTATTTATTTGTTTATTTGTATTTTTAGGGAGAAGTAAAGCGAAATATTGGTTCCTACGGCTTTTGTGGTACAAGGTGTATAGAAATATATCTATATATGTTTGGGTATATGTGTAGATGTAGGAGTATGTGTGTATACATATATATATATATATGTATATAGGATTTGTGTGAACATATATATACATACTTCTGATGGGCCATGTTTTCAAACGCAGGTTATATGTAAAAAAAAATTCTTTGATAGATAATCTGCCAAATGCATATTGTAAAGAATTAAACGTAGTAGAGGTAGACTTATGAACCAGCCGTCTCTTGCAGCATGTATCGATTTTCTGCATACACACCTAGATATTTTCTATATATACATACAAATGGTTGTTATATATATATACACATATATTTTGTACACAAATAGATATCTAGTATTTATTCATTGTTTTAATAATTTGTGGTATATTTAAATGTTTTCAATCCAATAACTTAAATCTTATTACCCTTGCAACCTTCCCTCAACCTTCCCTCACTCTCACAACCTACCCTCAATCTACTTTTAACCTTCTCTCATCCTCACAACCTTCCCTCAGCCTTCCCTCACCCTCACAACCTTCATTTAACCTCTACTTTGACCCTTCTTTAGGCCCTCACAATCTTCCCTTTACCCTCACATCCCCCTCACCCCCAGCGCGCCGGAATGCGTCTAATTGGAGCGCCAGAGAGGGGTGGTGCACAGTCCTGTTGGAAGATCGATAACTTTAAAAGATCGACTCGACTGGATATGTGTGACTCGCCGGCCGGTGCTGTTGTTTTGCTGTTGTTTTGCAGCACCTTTTGGGACTTTGGGCCTTTATGCATCGAATATTTGGCGTACAATGGGATTTTATGGGTATTTTGCATTTTTTGGTAAAATTAACGACTTCGGGACTTTATGCATGGAATATTTAGCGTTAAGTGAGCCGTTTTGGGTCTTTGTTGCAAGTTTGAGACTGAACCTAACCTGGGAATGGTTTTGACGGAATTTTTTTAAAACGTTGGACCTAAAATGAATGATGAAGTTGCTTCATTTGAGATTCCACAGATATCAAGATCGTTATTTTCATGTTGACCTTTGTACCCCCATAACATTGTTATTAAATAAAATCAATCATGTATATCGTATATAAAATAACCCTTCCTTTTTATTTTTACACTATAGCAAGGACGAGTGTTTTATTCAGATGTGATAGTTCAAATATAAAGTTAATTATTCCAAGTATAGATAATGGAGGTGACTTTCACGATGACGCTGGGATGAAGGGTGAATCAAGGCAAAAACAAGGGTGAATCAAGGCCAAAACAAGGGTGAATCAAGGCAAAAACAAGGGTGAATCAAGGCAAAAACAAGGGTGAATCAAGGCAAAAACAAGGGTGAATCAAGGCAAAAACAAGGGTGAATCAAGGCAAAAACAAGGGTGAATCAAGGCAAAAACAAGGGTGAATCAAGGCAAAAACAAGGGTGAATCAAGGCAAAAACAAGGGTGAATCAAGGCAAAAACAAGGGTGAATCAAGGCCAAAACAAGGGTGAATCAAGGCAAAAACAAGGGTGAATCAAGGCAAAAACAAGGGTGAATCAAGACCAAAGCAAGGGTGAATCAAGGCCAAAGCAAGGGTGAATCAAGGCCAAAATAAGGGTGAATCAAGGCAAAAACAAGGGTGAATCAAGGCAAAAATAAGGGTGAATCAAGGCAAAAACAGGGGTGAATCAAGGCAAAAACAAGGGTGAATCAAGGCCAAAGCAAGGGTGAATCAAGGCAAAAACAGGGGTGAATCAAGGCCAAAGCAAGGGTGAATCAAGGCCAAAGCAAGGGTGAATCAAGGCCAAAATAAGGGTTAACCAAGGCCAAAATAAGGGTTAACCAAGGCCAAAATAAGGGTTAACCAAGGCCAAAATGAGGGTTAACCAAGGCCAAAATAAGGGCGAATTAAGGCCAAAATATGAGCAGCGTAACGGCGGGTGTTGAGTGTTGCCATCTCTCGGTCAATAAACAAACTCTGCTTTACGATCTCCTGGTCATAAGGGTGTTGTAAACAGGCGTTAGACTATGTCTGGTGGCGTTAGACTATGTCTGGTGGCGTTAGACTATGTCTGGTGGCGTTAGACTATGTCTGGTGGCGTTAGACTATGTCTGGTGGCGTTAGACTATGTCTGGTGGCGTTAGACTATGTCAGGTGGCGTTAGACTATGTCTGGTGGCGTTAGACTATGTCTGGTGGCGTTAGACTATGTCTGGTGGCGTTAGACTATGTCTGGTGGCGTTAGACTATGTCTGGTGGCGTTAGACTATGTCTATTGGTGTTAGACTATGTCTTGTGGCGTTAGACTATGTCTATTGGTGTTAGACTATGTCTGGTGGCGTTAGACTATGTCTGGTGGCGTTAGACTATGTCTGGTGGCGTTAGACTATGTCAGGTGGCGTTAGACTATGTCTGGTGGCGTTAGACTATGTCTGGTGGCGTTAGACTGTCTGGTGGCGTTAGACTATGTCTGGTGGCGTTAGACTATGTCAGGTGGCGTTAGACTATGTCAGGTGGCGTTAGACTATGTCTGATGGCGTTAGACTGTCTGGTGGCGTTAGACTATGTCTGGTGGCGTTAGACTATGTCTGGAGGTGTTAGACTATGTCTGGTGGCGTTAGACTGTCTGGTGGCGTTAGACTATGTCTGGTGGCGTTAGACTATGTCTGGTGGCGTTAGACTATGTCTGGAGGTGTTAGACTATGACTGGTGGCGTTAGACTGTCTGGTGGCGTTAGACTATGTCTGGTGGCGTTAGACTATGTCTGGTGGCGTTAGACTATGTCTGGTGGCGTTAGACCATGTCTGGTGGCGTTAGACTATGTCTGGTGGCGTTAGACTATGTCTGGAAGTGTTAGACTATGACTGGTGGCGTTAGACTGTCTGGTGGCGTTAGACTATGTCTGGTGGCGTTAGACTATGTCTGGTGGCGTTAGACTATGTCTGGTGGCGTTAGACTATGTCTGGTGGCGTTAGACCATGTCTGGTGGCGTTAGACCATGTCTGGTGGCGTTAGACTATGTCTGGTGGCGTTAGACTATGTCTGGTGGCGTTAGACTATGTCTGGTGGCGTTAGACTATGTCTGGTGGCGTTAGACTATGTCTGGTGGCGTTAGACTATGTCTGGTTGCGTTAGACTATGTCTGGTGGCGTTAGACTATGTCAGGTGGCGTTAGACTATGTCTGGTGGCGTTAGACTATGTCAGGTGGCGTTAGACTATGTCTGGTGGCGTTAGACTATGTCTGGTGGCGTTAGACTATGTCAGGTGGCGTTAGACTATGTCTGGTGGCGTTAGACTATGTCAGGTGGCGTTAGACTATGTCTGGTGGCGTTAGACTATGTCTGGTGGCGTTAGACTATGTCAGGTGGCGTTAGACTATGTCAGGTGGCGTTAGACTATGTCTGGTGGCGTTAGACTATGTCTGGTGGCGTTAGACTATGTCAGGTGGCGTTAGACTATGTCAGGTGGCGTTAGACTATGTCTGGTGGCGTTAGACTATGTCTGGTGGCGTTAGACTATGTCAGGTGGCGTTAGACTATGTCTGGTGGCGTTAGACTATGTCTGGTGGCGTTAGACTATGTCAGGTGGCGTTAGACTATGTCTGGTGGCGTTAGACTATGTCAGGTGGCGTTAGACTATGTCTGGTGGCGTTAGACTATGTCTGGTGGCGTTAGACTATGTCAGGTGGCGTTAGACTATGTCAGGTGGCGTTAGACTATGTCTGGTGGCGTTAGACTATGTCAGGTGGCGTTAGACTATGTCTGGTGGCGTTAGACTATGTCAGGTGGCGTTAGACTATGTCTGGTGGCGTTAGACTATGTCTGGTGGCGTTAGACTATGTCTGGTGGCGTTAGACTATGTCAGGTGGCGTTAGACTATGTCAGGTGGCGTTAGACTATGTCTGGTGGCGTTAGACTATGTCAGGTGGCGTTAGACTATGTCTGGTGGCGTTAGACTATGTCTGGTGGCGTTAGACTATGTCTGGTGGCGTTAGACTATGTCAGGTGGCGTTAGACTATGTCAGGTGGCGTTAGACTATGTCTGGTGGCGTTAGACTATGTCAGGTGGCGTTAGACTATGTCAGGTGGCGTTAGACTATGTCTGGTGGCGTTAGACTATGTCTGGTGGCGTTAGACTATGTCTGGTGGCGTTAGACTATGTCTGGTGGCGTTAGACTATGTCAGGTGGCGTTAGACTATGTCTGGAGGCGTTAGACTATGTCTGGTGGCGTTAGACTATGTCTGGTGGCGTTAGACTATGTCAGGTGGCGTTAGACTATGTCTGGAGGCGTTAGACTATGTCTGGTGGCGTTAGACTATGTCTGGTGGCGTTAGACTATGTCAGGTGGCGTTAGACTATGTCTGGAGGCGTTAGACTATGTCTGGTGGCGTTAGACTATGTCTGGTGGCGTTAGACTATGTCTGGTGGCGTTAGACTATGTCAGGTGGCGTTAGACTATGTCTGGTGGCGTTAGACTATGTCAGGTGGCGTTAGACTATGTCTGGAGGCGTTAGACTATGTCTGGTGGCGTTAGACTATGTCTGGTGGCGTTAGACTATGTCAGGTGGCGTTAGACTATGTCTGGTGGCGTTAGACTATGTCTGGTGGCGTTAGACTATGTCTGGTGGCGTTAGACTATGTCAGGTGGCGTTAGACTATGTCTGGTGGCGTTAGACTATGTCTGGAGGCGTTAGACTATGTCAGGTGGCGTTAGACTATGTCTGGTGGCGTTAGACTATGTCAGGTGGCGTTAGACTATGTCAGGTGGCGTTAGACTATGTCAGGTGGCGTTAGACTATGTCTGGTGGCGTTAGACTATGTCTGGAGGCGTTAGACTATGTCAGGTGGCGTTAGACTATGTCTGGTGGCGTTAGACTATGTCAGGTGGCGTTAGACTATGTCAGGTGGCGTTAGACTATGTCAGGTGGCGTTAGACTATGTCAGGTGGCGTTAGACTATGTCTGGTGGCGTTAGACTATGTCTGGTGGCGTTAGACTATGTCTAATTACTTGCCAAATCAATATTTCCATCAAAAACATTTTCTCCATCGAAAAACTAACCATTTCATCAAAACATATTCATCATCAAAATTATAATTAAAATAATAATTATATAATGAATTGAACTATACAAAGTAAATATCACACCAAATAATCAAGTTCACGGAAATTTATAAATACCTAAAATTCGTGTCTCCGAAGAGAGGAAGGGGGAAGGCATCATTTAATATACGGGAATGCGGAATCTATGCACAAGGTGCACAAAAACAGCAAGCTAGGAAAGAAGTTCATTAAACAAGACAAAAGTAGAAGAAGAAAGTAGTAGGTGCTGAAAAACAGGACAGCAGTGAACCGAAAAAAGATGGTCCGTAACAAAACAAAAACGTTTTATTTCAACAAAAAAAGCCCACCTAACCCTCTGCTCGGGACCTCACATATTCCCCTGTACAAGTGCCAATACCCATAGCTTCAATAGTGGTATCCCCCTGTCTCTCAATGGTTGATTTAACTTTCAACATAATGGAATTTTCCACTAAACCAAATCTGCATATATCAATTTCAAATTTACATCAAAAAACATGTTTTTTTTATTGAACCTCCATCAAAACTAATGCTTTCAAACTCATAAAATCAATTTTTTATTAAATAACCAAATTCATCAAAATTCGTGCATCAAAACTCACCGCCATCATCATAAAAAAAAGAAAATCCCGATAGAGAAAAGTTCATCGTCATCAAAAAGAATGCATCAAACTTCACCGAAAAAAAATTATACGAAAATCTCATCTGAAGTAAATCATCAAACTTAATCACCAAAATTTCTTACAAATAACAGAAGAAACAAAACTTCATCAAAAACAACCAAACCACCATCAAAAAATCCCTCCCACATATTTTTGATGGAGGCATGATAAGTCACGCAAATAAAACAACACCTTCATCAAATAAAATAAAATCCCACCAAACAAAACACAATCCCACCAAACAAAACACACAATCCCACCAAACAAAACACACAATCCCACCAAACAAAACACACAATCCCACCAAACAAAACACACAATCCCACCAAACAAAACACACAATCCCACCAAACAAAACACACAATCCCACCAAACAAAACACACAATCCCACCAAACAAAACACACAATCCCACCAAACAAAACACACAATCCCACCAAACAAAACACAATCCCACCAAACAAAACACAATCCCACCAAACAAAACACAATCCCACCAAACAAAACACACAATCCCACCAAACAAAACACACAATCCCACCAAACAAAACACACAATCCCACCAAACAAAACACAATCCCACCAAACAAAACACACAATCCCACCAAACAAAACACAATCCCACCAAACAAAACACACAATCCCACCAAACAAAACACAATCCCACCAAACAAAACACACAATCCCACCAAACAAAACACACAATCCCACCAAACAAAACACACAATCCCACCAAACAAAACACAATCCCACCAAACAAAACACACAATCCCACCAAACAAAACACAATCCCACCAAACAAAACACACAATCCCACCAAACAAAACACACAATCCCACCAAACAAAACACACAATCCCACCAAACAAAACACAATCCAACCAATCAAAACACAATCCCACCAAACAAAACACAATCCCACCAAACAGAACACACAATCCCACCAAACAAAACACAATCCCACCAAACAAAACACAATCCCACCAAACAAAACACACAATCCCACCAAACAAAACACACAATCCCACCAAACAAAACACACAATCCCACCAAACAAAACACAATCCCACCAAACAAAACACACAATCCCACCAAACAAAACACAAAATCCCACCAAACAAAACACAATCCCACCAAACAAAACACAATCCCACCAAACAAAACACACAATCCCACCAAACAAAACACACAATCCCACCAAACAAAACACAATCCCACCAAACAAAACACACAATCCCACCAAACAAAACACACAATCCCACCAAACAAAACACAATCCCACCAAACAAAACACACAATCCCACCAAACAAAACACAAAATCCCACCAAACAAAACACACAATCCCACCAAACAAAACTCACAATCCCACCAAACAAAACTCACAATCCCACCAAACAAAACACAAAATCCCACCAAACAAAACACAATCCCACCAAACAAAACACAATCCCACCAAACAAAACACAATCCCACCAAACAAAACACACAATCCCACCAAACAAAACTCACAATCCCACCAAACAAAACACACAATCCCACCAAACAAAACACAAAATCCCACCAAACAAAACACACAATCCCACCAAACAAAACTCACAATCCCACCAAACAAAACACACAATCCCACCAAACAAAACTCACAATCCCACCAAACAAAACACACAATCCCACCAAACAAAACACAAAAT